>JAYESA010000008.1:55686864-55714576 GCA_036927795.1 Iris macrosiphon
GATCTAGAGTCTATTAGAAGGAGAAAACTGAAATCTACCTATTGGGAGATGGATTTCCAACGAAAAGTTCCCAAATGCCAAGTAGCTCCTTTCCTTGTAGATCTTGGCCTCCTCCTCCTTGCTCCTTGCTTTCTTCTTGTAGATCGTTGATGTAGAAGCCTCAATGAATAATTAGAGAAGGAATTTGTGAAGAATTAGTAGAGAATTGATGAGGGAAGGAAGAAAATTTGATAAGGAAAATTGTAGATCTAAAGAATTGAGAATTTGGTAAAATAAATTATTTCTCTCTCCTCTTGAGGTGGCCGGCCATATAACCCTCTCCCAAGCCATGTGAAATATCTTAATTACCCATTGGGGCCTCTCATGAAGAAACTAATTAGGGAGGGAAGGTTCTAGTCTAATAGTTTCTCTAATTAATCCAACCTCCTAATCCATGGGCCTAATTCATGGGCTCAAACTAAACTCATCTAAAATATTGGTTCATGCATTCAAATAAATGGGTTAGGTCCACTACACAATTCTAAAACAAATCTACAACTAACAATAATAATTAATTAATTATGCATGAACAATATTTTAAATATAATACATCCTAAAATTAAAATTACCCATGTCAATTACCAAACTACCCTCAAATAAAAATGTGCGGGTGACATCCCCAGCCCTTGTTCTCGAGCATGTGCCTTAGAACACCCCTATGGTTGGTATTTGTTTGCTACCACTTGGATGGCTCCACAGTGTGCTGGCCGACACCAGTAGGTCAGGCATGCTTTTCTTTGATATCTTCTTCATTGGAGGAGACCTCCATGTTGAGAAAGATGAGGTGACGAGCAGTTCCTCCTCGTCATGTAGAAGTCTTCGAGGATGTTGTAGGGTTGGCGTCACTGGTTTTATCCGCTTGAACACAGACTATCTGGCTGGAAGAAATAGTGCTTTAGAGAAACAACAGTTGATGATAATATTGGCACAAGTATTTCTACGAAAGGATACATCATGCGCCGGAATCACTTTCCTCGTCTAATGCTTGTGACTATTCATGTTATGTAAATCAGGAGATGAAAGGTTTCCTTTCACTTCCACATCATGCTTTCGGGAAATCCTTGTGCTTGGAGGTGAGAGTGGAGGGTTTGCTCCCTGGCCCATTTTTTCTGTGAAGACTACAACCGGATCATTAATGGAAGACTTTTTGCGAGATAGACCCATTTCATGCGCACGGCCAAGCTGGGCACACAGTTCTGCCCTCGTATTTTTTGTTTCCCGACTTGGTTTAGGTACACCTGCGGCATCTAAGTGGGTCCGGAAAGGCTTTAGGGGTTGACCAACTTCCGACGCATAAGTGTTTTGGTCTGCCGTATAGAGTCTTCTATTAGCAGCACGTATAACGACCAAAGAAACATGACTTTGGAAGATGGCATTGCAGCCCCTCGAGCGCGCATGGCTCGAGTTGGTTTTGGTTTTCTTGCACTAAAGCTCCTTTGTGCATAGTACATGAAATCCAAGTTAGGACAATATGAGTCCTCATTGGAGGTAGCTTTGCTCGTGGCGGGCTTCATGCTCTTATATTCAGGCACAAAGCATCTTTTCCTGCCTAGATGATGTTGTGTGCACGTCTTTAGACGTTTGGCCTCGTTCCTTCCATGATCAGTTTCAGAGATGGAGATTGGACGTGCGTCAACCTCATGTGCTTCTATGATGATGATTGGCGGCACTTCCGAGATAAAATTCGAGTTTGGCATAGCGACCTTGGTAACCTAGATCCTGCGAGCTTTGTGAGGTCGTGCGAGCCTTGTTGAAGAACTTGACTTGTTGGCTGGATATAGGTCAACCACATGTGCATATGTGGTGGGGGTGACAATGCATCGGGTACCAACTTCTGGCTTGGCACAGCGGCCTCGGCGTCCCGAGTTTTGCGAGTTTTGTGGTGTCTTACAGGCCTCAATGAAGGGCTCGGCTAATCCAGCATGTCTTTGAATGCCTGTTGGTCGAAGCGAATGACGAACATCCTCTGGGTCAAACCTAACTTGGTCACGTCGGATTGCGTCATCCGCTTTTTGTTGTAGGAGAAGCTCTTCCCCAGCAGAGTAATAATTTTTATCGACATCACCAAAAAAAATAATAAGGTGGCATTGGTAAAGTTGAACAACTTTTTATTTATTAGGGATTGACAAACATTACAAAAAAATCCCTAACACAAGAGGATCTAAGTACAATAAAATTTTGGGCAAGTGTGATGTTGGAGATCGAGCACTTCAGCGGCTCCTTTACTCCGTTGACGATCCGGGACCAAGGAGGTTGACGAGGATTCGGCACTTCTGTCTTCTTCTCCTTCTCGCGATGGCGGTGCTTGTTTTGCTCTGAGGTCCTTTTTATGTGGTCGTGGTGGTTCTTTTTGCATGTAGGGAACACCCACTATTTATAGCCTTGAAAAGGCTTCACGTAGACGTGTATATCCGCAGATTATATGTCAGCGCATTTCAACCTACCGGCGCATGCAAGATTTAAGCTGTAATATGGTAAGTCGAGATCTGGTGTTGCTAATGTCCATAATACTCGTGACACGTATCAGACCCTATTTTTAATGGCTATGACTGCACCTTGGGACTACTGCCACCTGGCGCATGTAGGACACTGAGAGAGTAGTGGCGCATGGCACTACTGGCCCATGAAAACACTAGAGTAGTAGTGGTGCATGGCACTGCTATGACACATGGAAATACTTGGGTAATAGTGGCCCATGGCACTGCTTTGGCACATGGGAACACTAGGGTAATAATAGCGCATGGCACATGGGAACACTAGGGTAGTAGTGGCACATTACTACGGATCTCTTTGGCGTATGGGGCTGGATCACTTTGGCGCATGGTTGTGGATCTCGTTGGCGTATGGTATAGTTTTTCCATGTTTCTACAACACCATCATCTCCACCATCTATGCCTTCACCATAACCTCTTTGTCATTCCCAACGTACTCATCGACCACCTACTTATTTTACTTTTGATTATTCCGGTCTACCGGATAAGTTTAGTTTTGCTACATTAGTCTCATATTCTGCATAGTTCTATTTTTTTACAACTATTCATACAACAAGAGAGCCCAGTTCTTTTTAAGAGGTTGTTCAGTACTATGAGGGACATGAGGGTATGGTGAGAAGTTTTGAGCGTTTCAACAGAGGGGTACTTGGAATATCATTGCACTCCCAGACGGGGTCCTACATATTAGTTGTAAGTAGATTTTCAAGGTCAAGTATAAGGTCAATTATAAGGTTTGATGAATCTACTAAGCGGAACGAGGCTCGTCTTGTTGACCAAAGTTTTACATAGGAGCATGGTATTGACTATGATGAAACATGTGCCCTTGTTGCTCAGATGACCACAGTTCGTACATTAATAGTCATTGTTGTCACTCGTCAGTTTCTACTTTATCAGACGGATACGAAGAATGCATTTCTTCATGATTCTTTATCAGAGGTTGTATATATGCATCATCCTACAGGTCTTTCTACTCTGTCGGGACGTATTTGTCGGGCTATCTATGGTCTAAAGCAACCTCTCTAAGCTTAGTGTGAGTATATTTGGTGTGCTATTCATAAAGCAGTTTTTCAACATTGTTCTCAAGATTATTCTTTATTTGTGCAACGTCACCACAGGGATGATTTCTACTTTTACTCTATTTGGATGACATAATTTTGACTAGCGATGATTCAATAAAAATTATAGCTAATCAAAGGTACTCTTATCAGACCTTTCAAATGAAGAAACTTGGCAATCTTCGATAATTTTTGGACTCGAGATTACACATGGTAAGAGAGGGATGCTTGTTTCTCAGAAAAAATATACGTCTGCTAGTCTATCAGATAGTCACACAGTTAGTACTCCTTTGGAGTTTCATGTGAAGTTTAGTGCCACAGAAGGTAAGCCTCTCACAAATCCTACTTGCTACAACCGCTAGTGATCAACTTGTGTATCTTTGTTTGACCATGCTATATATTTCTCATATAGTTCACTACCAGAATAAGTCAAATTATTGACGTTTGGAAACGTCGCTTAATGGCATAAAAATATCGCTAAAAAATTTAGCGACGTAATTAGCGACGTTTCAATAAAGTCACATTTAAGCTAGCCGCTGACAGGAAAAACGTCGCGACGTTGCTATAGTGACGTTTTCTAATGACGTAGTCGTGTCGCTCATATTTTTCATATTAGCGACGTTTAGCGATGCAATGTAGCTAAATTAGCGATGTGTTGTATGTCGCTAAATGTCGCTAATTTTTTTCTATTTAGCGACATTTTGCAACACATTTAGCGATATTTTGTTGACCTGGCAAATACTGCCATGTCAGCAATTTTGCAACTTCAGCGACGTATTTACCAACGTATTCATAGACGTATTTAGCGACGAATTTAGTGACATATATAAACGTCACTAAACGTCGCTAAATTTTGACGAATTTAACGAAGTTATTTAGCGACGTATATAAACTTTGCTAAACGTCGCAAATAGTTGCTAAATGTCACTAAATTTCTAGTAAAAAAATTAAAAATTTTGAATATAAAATGGTTTCCAAACCAATCTTTTGCAGTTTATGAATTCATAATTTATATAAATAGACCCGGAGCAACCCTCTGTTGAATTCACTGGGTTCGTCGACCCCTTCGGTTGAACACTCAACACCGATAAATTAACATATATTTAATATTAATAATAAATTAAAATTTGAAGAAAATAAAACATTGAAATTATAAACTGAGTCTGAAGAAAATCTTGTCGTAAAGAATGCAATAAATATCCACACAATTGACTGGAAAAAATAAAGTCTGAAAGCCTCAAAAATGTATAATATTCATAAATAATCCAATATCATGGGTCAAAACAAAAATAACCAGTAAACTGTCCAAACTAGGAGTATTGTGGATTTGCAGGAGGATTGCCACCGACACCGCATCAGGGATAAGAATAAATTATACTGCTACCGTAAAATAGACACCAATGTCAATGAAGAAGGCAATAACGTCAGTGTAGTCTGTATCAATGAAGGTATACCCAGAGCACGTATCTGCTCCAATGCTGCTAGTCAATGGTGGTATAAATCCATTGTAGATAATAGCCTCGTACTGCTATGAACCATTGAATCCTGCATCATCGTCAGCCTCTCGCCCGTGGACAGCTGTGATGCCTGCAGCTCCATCACGCTACGCTCTGTCGACGCTCTAAGATCAGCTGTCATATTTCTGAGCTCCATGATGCTGCGCTCGAGCATATCAAATCATGTGATGAGCTTCACATAGTCTACCTGTGGCTGGGACAGGGGCTGCTGTTCCATCATTCACAGAACTCATCACGGATAGACGCAATATGACTCTCAACGATCTCCTGGAGAATGCGCACTTATAGTGGAGGCCCTAGAGGACAGCGACGCAACAAAGGGGGCCAGAGGATCCCGAACCGTAGTACGTACCCCTCTAGAGACCACCAACGGCGGTCACCCACAGCTCGTCCACCGATGGAGCTGGAGAGGGATACGAGGAAGTACCAGCCTCTCTTGTTGTAGGTGCACTAGCAGACGCCATCTCATGCAGCCTAATATACCCGGCCTAGAAAAGTATGGATACTCGATAATTGCTAATGTCTAAGGTAATTATTACTAACTACATGGATATTTATTTACAAATTTTCTAAGTTATATAAATATTAACATAAAGTAAAGTAATACTTACATAAGCCTGCGAGGCCCTCTCATCAATGAGATTCCTACCCTTTCGATGGGCGGCCAGGAAGACGGTCATCATGTTGGCATCCTCACCCCTTTGTACCTGTTAAAAATATATTATTTAGTACTAAAATTAAATATTTTATCCTACTAACATTTTATCGTAGTTGCATTAAAATAATATATCTAAAATAAAAAAGATACTAAACGACAAAAATATTCCGTCATCGGAATCGAGCCACCACACCACTTTGTTGCCTTCTTTCTAGCCGCCTTGGCCTTCTCAGACCTTTTTTTGTACCTTGGATGGTCGAATCTAGCTCTCATCGTAGTCCATTTTTCAGGCACAATCCAACTTTGGATCGGTTTTCCTTCACGATCATGAGCCTTCTAGTCATCCAGAGCATCACAGATCAGCTTGTCGGCAACGGCATAAAATATCTGCTCAATCAACTCGGCCCGGTAAGGTGGATAAAAATACGTTTGCTACAAGAAGTAATAGTAAGTTATATAATATACATAAATTAGATGATTGATATTAAAACAAAATATACTTTAAGCTTAAAATGAGCAAACCATAATGCCTTTCTCTCATCCGGATGATCCAAGGGCCACCATAGTTGTACCTCAAAAAGTGGCCCAGGTGTCTCTGTACTGACGAGGGACGATATCTGTATAGAGATAATTGTTTCAATAAAAGGTGAATATATGATGAATAAAGAAATACATGATATATATGATGATAAACTAACTAATTGACTTACTTTGTACCGTCGGCCCAAATCTTCGTTCATCTCGTCTGGAGGTGCACATTGACGATCTCGCTGATGTTGGGACGACGTCGGCTCAACCTTCGCCATATGCTCATCTGTCTCCATGCTTCCGTTAGCAAGAAGAACGCTGGACGAGGGAGTAGTCTCAGGCCTGGAACTACTCATCCTAGGAGTGCTGCCACAAAATGTCGTCGCAGTCGGAGATGTGACTAGTCAATATACTGGAGTACTTTGCGACAAGGATCTAGAACCAACAGTAAGAAGTAACGGAGGAGCACTCTGTCTATCTCGGGACCTGCCGAACGCTCCGCATCATCCTGTCATACCTGATAATATCATATGATGATAGAACAAATAAACATATATATATAGTACACTCTATAGTCAAAATATTATGCATATCTCACAGTATTAATAGAATTGCAAAGTAAATAACTAGTAGTGTCATAAGTCTAAATGGAAAGTACATTCTGCAGTCAAAATATAATATATGTCATAAGTCCAAATGGATTTATTTTATTTTCAATCATCTTAAAAAAATTCATCTTGTTCGCCTTCCTCGTCCTCCTCTTCCACTTCCTCCTCATCTTCACTTTCAACTACTTCATCTTCGTCTTCGCCTTCCTCTTCAGATAATTCTACATCTTCTATATTATTAGTCATGTAATGAGTAACTTTCGTTGAGTCCATATCTACAATATTTGTTACAAGAGGTAGCTCGTCCTCCTAATAAGATATTTCGTCAACGTCAAAGATATTTTTAGCTTTAGTCTTGCATACTTTCTACCAATCCGACCTCGTTGTCCACCGTCTAGGATAAGTGATGAAGTACACGAGCTAAGCCTGACTTGATAGGACAAATGGTTCGTAGCCTTGATATCTACGCTCGTAGTTTATATCCACAAAACCATGCTTGTGAATTTTCCATCCTTGATCTTGAATCAGATCGAATAATTCATACTTGAATATCATGATCTTATCAAGTTCTGTGCCATAATTATATGTCAACTCCATAATATCTCGTAAGATGCCAAAAAAATTATTGCGTGGATCGACGTCTTTATAGTTCGAAGATTTGATACACCAACAACTATTTTTCGTGGAATCAAGATCCAAAAAGTTATCTCTGATCAGAGCATTTGTTCACATGAACCTAAACCCATTCACACAGTAACTTGGCCATATTTTGACGGCAGTAATTGGTCTCTTGCTAGAGTTTAATAGATTTAGTCTCGGGTGTTAGTAGACGATCGACCTAAATACCAAATAGCGATAGTAAGTTATTTATTGTGCAAGTGCATACATAAAAAGTAATTACTGAGCTCCTTACATATGTACTCAACCAAGAAGGAAAATGACGTCTCATTTCTTATTCTACTTCTTTGTCTGTTATATAGGGTCTAACCGACCTCAGCTCATCATTATATATGCTAAAAAATAACGAAAAACCGCTGATTAGTAGAATAATATTAGCTTATACTATTACATTAAGATGACGTAAATATGGACGTATTAAATACTTACCCCTATAGCTTCTCCACTTCATCCTCATCATAATTGAGTAATATATACAACTGAGCAGTCCTTAGCTCGTCGTCATTCAAATATCTCTTCTTCATTTTCTCCGAAGGCTTTCCGAACATATTAAATACTTTCAGTATTACATCATTAGATTCCTGATATCCGTCATCGTTTATCGGAGTTCTCGTTCTATTAGTAGCAATATGAGGTTTAAAATACGTCGAGCAAAAGTTTGTAATCTCCTCGAGAACATATGCTTCATAAATAGAGCCCTCAACCCGTACCTTATTTTTCACCTTTCTCTTTAGGTTATTCAGATGCCGCTCGAACGGGTACATTCATCGATAAACGACAGGACCACCAATACCGGCCTCATAGGAAAGATAAATTAGCAAAAGCTTCATGGAGTCGAAGAATCCAAGAGGAAATACCTTCTCGAGCTTGTTCAATGTTACCGTAATATCCTTCTCGTATTTTTCTAGACGATCGAATAGCAACTTAGTAGAACAAAGATCTCTAAAGAATATGCTGAGCTCTGTTAATGGATCCCAAATGACTTGCGATAAGAATTCTAGTTATGTAATTGGAATAAAACTCTCCATTAATACGTGACAATCGTGGCTCTTTATACCCGCTAGTTTGTTCTCCTTGAGGTTGACTCATCTTCTCACGTTCGACATGTACCCATCTGGAAATTTTAGACCCTGAATCTACCTATTAAGTCTCCCTTTATCCTCCTTCTCCAGTGAGAAAATTGACTTAGGCTGCTTTTACTTTCCATTCCCTTCCTCTATCAAATGCAACGCAGAACTTTTACATATTTCTTTTAAGTCCATCCTGGCCTTCGGATTATCTTTCGTCATTCTCTTTACCTCGATTACAGTATTAATTATGTTATCAAAAATATTCTTCTTGATATGCATGTCATCAAGGTTATATCTGATCAGATTGGTACTCCAATATGGCCGATCCTAGAATATACTCCTCTTCATCTAGTTATGGGTGCGACCAAATCCCTCACACTTGTACTCGTTAGCAAGCTCTTCGATAGCACTTGGTAAATCTTTTACATCTTTCCATATCATGTATCCGGGCCACCTTAGCGGTAGATTGGCCTTCTCTATAATGCCCGCACGATAAGCATTCATGTTCCTCCGGTACGGATGATCCTTCGGTAGAAATTGTCGATGATATTTGAAGAAGCAAGGTTTGCCTCCGTATTTCAAACGGAAAGCTTTAGTGCGGTCCATGGATTACGGACATGAGAGACGACTATGAGTGCTCCATCCTGATAATATTCTATAGGCCGAAAAGTAATTGATGGTCCACATAACAGCTGCCCTCATCTAAAAATTCTACTTTCTAGAAACATCGTACGTGTTGGCACCTACTTCCCACAGCTGATTCAACTCATCTATCAACGGCTGTAAATATACATCGATGTTGCTCTTCGGATTGTTCGGACCTGGGATAATAACGGTTAGGAACATATACGGAGTCTTTAAGCACATCAAATATGGTAGATTATACTGAGTGACGATCACAGGCCAACACGAATACTGGGAGCCCGAAAGTCTGAAAGGGGTAAAATCGTCGGAGGAGAGCCCAAATATGATATTACGCGGATCCGAAGTAAAATTTCTCCCATGATTCTCAATCGGATGGATGATCCAATATTCCTTCAATCTGTTTTTATCTATGCTAACTCATATTTTTTGCAGTCTCTTTCACATAAACAACCTTTACAACCGCGATATCAAAGGCAACTAGTGCATCGAATCGATAGGCTTTCTTGCACCGACAGACATTCCTCTACCAGTGGCCTTGTAGCGATCAGCACCACATAATTAGCACGTGTCTTCATCCTTGTCTTCTTTGTAGTAAAATATGCACCTGTTGCAACATGCATTAATTTTCACGTATTCCATCTAGAGCGATCTCACCATCCTGTTAGATCGGCAGAAGCCTTTAGGCAACTTAGCACCCTCTAGCAAGATCTCTATAATAAACTCCATTAGTCGGTTTTAGCATTATTATGATATGTTAAAATTGGACTTGATGCTCAACAATCTTGTAACCACCTCCAACGGTGAATGATCCTCACAACCAGGATATAATCGAGTCCTTGCATTCTCTAGCAACTCTATAAACTTTGTAGCATTGATATTCGGTGCCTCTTCAACTGCATCATGATTGTCCGAATGAAAACTAGGCCCCGTCGTATCAAAAACTATGTTCACCTACCCATCGCCGTAAGCAGCATGGTCATGGACATCCATATATGGCTCCACATAAGGCTCTGACTCCGATACAAAAGACACAAGTTCTTCATGCGCGATCCACTGATAGTAATTCGGTGTGAAACTCTTCGAGTATAAATGATATGTGACTTCTACTCCTGGATGATATTTTAAGTTACGATATCTTACACACGGACACTTAATTTTGGTACCATTCATGTAC
Organism: Iris macrosiphon; assembly: GCA_036927795.1. Classification (NCBI taxonomy): domain Eukaryota; kingdom Viridiplantae; phylum Streptophyta; class Magnoliopsida; order Asparagales; family Iridaceae; genus Iris; species Iris macrosiphon. The sequence goes on from JAYESA010000008.1 coordinate 55,697,329, forward strand.
TGAGGGAACGCCTTGGCGAACTGCAGAAACTGCTGTACACCCTCTGTGAATTATCCCATACACCGCATATGTCATTAGGATAATGATTGTACATCCACGAACGATGATGTAGATAGTAATTCAGATCTATTTCTAGTTACTTCTACAAAGATGAATAGACATCATTCATGTATTGTCACGACCCGCACCTGGTTTAGGGGCACGAGTGCGTGGGTACGTCCAGCCTACGCCGCAGCATCGGCGGTAGAACGCTGTCAAGGTCTTGATACTATCTAACTAATGTCACGCAAGCATCCAATCTCCATTAGGAGGCACGGATGACACAAATAAGATGAACACATACTCAACCACAGAATAACAGCACGATAAGATTTCGAAACAGAAGTCTAAATTAAACACAACACAAGTCCACAAGTAATATTCTAACTCAACAATATCCAAGAATCATCAAAATGCCGGAGACAAATCCGGTACCAAATAGTCTACTTAAGAACTAACAATGAATAATAATTTCGACTAGACCTTCCAGAATCAACTACTACCAAGTCTGCAGCTACTCACCATAGTCCGTAAAGTGTCGGACAGCGGTCCTCTAAGGCATAGTCTGGAAAAATATTTCCAGTCAGGAAGGAGCAAAGTAACACTCTCAAATAACAGTTCCATTAATTGATAATGTCTATAATACAATAAAACATGTCATGCTAGCTACTGAGAAGACAGTGAAATAAATGCAATGGTAATTTAAGAGAGACAGGCAAATGTAAAGAGACAGGCAATAGGCAATATGGTACAGTCAATGCATGTATAAAAATGGAAGAACAAGGTACAGTATCATATACGGGTGATGTAGTATATGATTAAAGATAGAGAACTGTAATCTATTCTAGGTGTTTGAAATAGTAGTTTCGAAATGTGATCGGCTTGGGAACATGTACAGTAGCTACAGGGCCTGGCTAATCATAGGTGAAGAGCATGATTAACACTTACAATTTTATATACTACAATAAGAGGTTATGATCACATTTCTTACTAACTACTTCCCCGCCCCCAACTAGTACTGTGGATCCAACCATGACACGTCACGATACACGAGCAAGTCAAGTCTATCATGTACAATGTCTAAATATACATGTCGTGTACAATGTCAATACGATAATCAAGGTAACATCTCTTGACTGCAGATCCAAGCTATACCAGTCCGTGTAACACAGTGTCAAAGATTCAGTTGTAACATTTCAAGATCATTGAACTTATAGCAATTATCAAGAATTGGAAATTATCAGAGAATGTACTTGCCTTGGTCCTTAGCTGGTATTTATTGGTGTCCTGTTCCAGAGTATCCCCTGGTAAACCAACAGTCCTATAAACACATCACAATATGACATTTGTATCAGAAGCTATCCTAACACACAATAGAAATACACTGGCCTTAGGGCTACGCTAGGTACGGTAGGGGTCATCTACTAGATAGGCCAACTATATCTTAATATCCCTTAATTACAATAATAGAATATAAGTAAAATATATACACTTTAAACAAAACTAATACCTGTATGTATATACAACATCTCAAATTAAATACAAATATATATATGTATATATATTAAAAATATGCTAAGGTTTTATGCAAAATGTATACCAATATGAAAATATAACTCTACATATATACATTGATACCAAAATACGGTTATTTACATATTTGTTCATTTATCCCAAATTACGTTTTTATTAAATACTAATAACAAAATACCTTTTAATAAGTACACCCATACAAATATATATATACACATATGTATTTATATACCAAAATAATAATTATACTGTATACATACTTGCACCAAAATCACCACATATACAAAATATATATATATACCATGATAGTACATGTATTTAAACATTTTATTCATAAATAACATACATGTACAAATATATATATGAAATTATATCAAGTATATATATATATATATACAAAATATATATATATATATATATGCCAAACTTAATTATAGAATTTATACTATACTCATACAATTTATTACTAATAAATAAATAACATACATTTACATATTTATACATTTTACCAAAAATAATACATATACCAAAATATTATTTAATATGTATACGTTAAATACCTACACATTAAATAATATATACTAATACATATACTACTAACATTAAATTAAATACGTATTTATACCATTCATTTAAATACATAAGATACCTTACATTTAATATATATATATTTACAAATTAATTTACACTAATTATACATATGCTAATTTCCCAGTAATTAACTATATAAATACTTTACATTAATTATACATACAAATTTAATTAAAAGCATATACTAATTTCATGCTAATTTAAATATATAAACAAACATTTATATATATACATTAGATATATATATATATACATTAATCAATATATACAAATACGTATACTAGGTATTTATATATATACTATACTAATATATATTAAACATAAATTTTAAACACATTTTTATACTATTTATTTAAATACATACAATACCTTATATTGATTATATATACATATACTAATTTTTCACATTAATTAAATGTATAAACAAATACATATATATACATTAGATATATATATATATATAGAAAATATACATATATACACTATACTATACATTACTAATAAATAAATAATATACGTATACTTATTTTAAATACATACAATATATATTAAACATATACTATACTAAGCACATACATGTATACATTAATTTAAAATTACAATTACATATACAATTTACATGTTAATATATACATATACGTATATATATAAAGATATATATATATATAAAGATATATATATATAAATATATATATATATATATATATATATATACAGATATATATATATATATAAAAAGAGAGAGAGAGAGGAAAGGAGACTTACAGAGAGGGGTGGTCGCTCGCTGGCCGGAGCAAGGGGAGCCGCCGAACGCCGGAGGGGAAAGCCGCCGGGGTGCAGGGGAGTTGAGGGAAACCGCCGGTCGGCTGAGTAGCAGAGGGGAGGAGATGGGAAGACGGAGCAGAGGAAGGGGAGGGCACAGCAGCGCCGAGGGAAGATCGGCAGCGGCCTGCCGGAGTCGGGAGGTTCAGCGGCTGGGTTTGCCGAGCAGCCAGCGCCGGTCGGAGGGAGGAAGAGGGAGGAAGAGGGAGTGGTGGAGCAGCGGCTTCAGAGCGGAAGCAGCCGCCGGACGCCGGCAGCGGCTCGTGAAGCGGGGCCGCCGGGATCGGTGTAGGCCGCCTGCCGGAACAGGGTCGGGGAGTGGCACAGTAACTTGAAGTTCCCCCCCCCCTTTCTTGATCTCTATTTAAATTCAAAATTTGAAATCAATTTCAAAATAAGAGAAGAAGAAAAGGAAGAAGAAAGAAAAAATGAGAAGAAGAAAGGAAGAAGGAGAAGAAAAGAGGAGGAGTAGAATTACCTACGTATGAGAGAGGGAGGCTTGTGAGGGTGGTGGTCTCTAGGTTGCCTAGGGATTAGGGTTTAGGATGGGACATGATATTATATAGGATGAGGGTTTATGAATCCAATGGTGAGGATGCACCCAATTAAATGGGTGGTCCAGATTTGTCAAGAGAAAATAATTCATGGGGGATTTGAGAGTTGAGGTTTAATTAAAAATAGTGGGTTCCCTCATTGGTTAAAATAATTAGGTGTTGGCACCTACAATTTAATAATTACAACTTAGCCCCTCAAATTCGGGAAATTACACCAACACATAAAATGACGAAAATAGGGCGGGCGATTCGGGGTCCGATATTTTGTAGGGTCAGGGGACACTGTAAGATGGGTATGGGCTGAATTTGCAGGGCACTGGAATTAAATTGGGATTTTAAAATCAGATAAATTAGTATCCTCAATTTAAATAGAAATAAAATACAAGTTGTGTTCAACAATTTATTAGGAGTACTTGGGGTCAAAATCAGATCAAGTCATCAATACCAATATTGAAGAAGACTTAGAACAGAATGTTACCCTAATTTGGGCCGCACGAAAAATAGGTCAAGATGGCCTCCAATTTTCGATTGGAACGCACAACGATACAAAAATAGGAAATTAAAAATAACGTCCGCGACGATTTTTGTGCGGCCAGAAACAATGCACAGGGAGCAAAATTATGAGTTGCAAAAATAGCAGAAATGAAGGTGGGCATGTCTAGGGCAAGATTGTGAAATTTGTTGGAAGACAAAAGTCTGGATAGTGCTCCAAATATCGAAGCAAAGGCAATGCGCAAAATATTAAATAAAATACAGTAATTAATAAAAATCTCAAAAATTTAAATTATAAATAAAACAATTAATTACATAATTCCACAAGTCCTGACAGGTGTTCGTATACTGGCTCCTAGGTCAGTCTGCTAGCTAAAAATAAATAAGCACTGCATCTAATACTATATTTAATTACACATCACTCATAAATATTTAAAACCAAATATACTATCATGCAATTAAATTAATTGTAAATAACATAATATTAATATTAAAAAAATTCAAAAATACCCCTATTTTCAGAATATGGTAGTGACAAGTCTACCCACCTTAAAAGAATTTCGTCCTCGAAATTTAAAATCCTCATATTAGCATTTAATCATACACATTATTATTATTCCCTCCATTAAACTCATCAACCACGAATAATCCACAAGGTCTTTTCATAATTTCAAAAATCCGAAATTATCTGTATTCCAGTAAAAATCCTCGACATAGAATCAAAGTCCCTTTTTATTAAAAATTTTCTTGAAAGTTTGGAGTTAATAATTCAGTACCCGGAATTTAATATCCACTCCTCAAATACTCAACAATATGATATTTAAGGGTTCTCCAAATGTTACATCCAAATATGAAGTTCTAAATTCATAACAATGCATTGATAAATCTCCAATTTCTAAATTAATAACCAACTTAAACATGTCATAGTCTTTCTTGGAATTAATTAACCCACCAATTATGCCATGTTAATTTCTTAACCATTTATTTAAATCAATAATTATCCTCAAATTTTAATCATTTTGTTCCTCTTGTCAAGTCATAACTCCTTCAGGAATCTTCACTACAGTCAACACCAATAATCATGGTCTAAGAAAATTCTACCTATAGTCATACCACATACAATCTAGGGGGACATACATGGTCATGGTGTCTTTTGTCATGGTGTTGCAGTCTATGTATCAGGGTGTACTACTAACTACATTATAACAAAGAATCATGCATACAAGCTACGGTACTAAGCAATCAATCAATCAATTAGATAGGAACAGAAGGAAGGACAGAACAGAACTTACAAACACATTACCTGCAGTATCGGTCTCCTCGACCGTCATCGCAAATGCCTGTCCTGCTGGGGTGGTTCCCTTTGCAGGTGCTGAGCAATGTACGGTTCCACAGGTAGCCTAACTGGATCTCTATAGTCTGAAGCTGCGTGTTGGCTGAGAAGATGAGGGACTCGAAGGCAATCCCTTACTCGATGTCCCGCAGCGCCGCAGTGCAAGCAAAGTCCTAGCCTCGTTCTACAGCTCTCCCAAAGGTGACCTGGCTTCTTACAGAAGTGACAAGTTCGTTGATCCTGCTGTACAGGAACTGGTGCCGGGTACTGCTGTTGATACTGAAATGCCCAGGGCTGTCGCTGGATAGGAACTGGTGCTAGGTACTGCGGTGGATGCTGAAATGTCCATGGTTGTTGCTGAATATGAAATGGTACTTGGTACTCTTATTGGTGCTGAATACGGGGATGCTTGGCTGGTCCTGCGCTATCATTCGTATCTCCAAAAGTATTGTGACTCCTCTTAGGTCTGAGATCCAGGTCCTCTTCTGCAATCTGAGCATCCATCAAGATAGCCTCAAATGAAGCGGTACGACGACCAGAAGTGCGCGACTTAATCTCTCTTGTCAGTCCCTTTCTAAATTTCCGGGCTCGATCTCCTGGGTCTCGAATCATAGACGATGCAAAATGGCTCAATCTACATAATTCTGCAGCGTACTCGTCGACCGACATGTTTCCTTGAACTAAGTCATGAAACTGACTTTCCAAGGTTCCCAATGCCACGTCGGGAAAGAACTTCTCCTTAAAGAGTTCCTTGAAGGTCTCCCAAGTAAGTCCTTGTGCAGTAATTCTCGGTTCTGTGCGATACCACGTGAGTGCGATATCGAACATCTGACTGCCAGCGGCTTCTATCTTCAAGCTCTCCGGAATCTGGGTCAATCGCAGGCTTCTCTCTATATCTTCTAGCCAGTCGTCAGCGTAGAGTATTCCTTCGGTGCCTTTAAATTCTCGAGGCATCATCCTTTTGAAATCCACTATAGTGCCTGATCTCTGCTGTTGCTGGCCAGGAAACTGCTGGTACTGTGCTACTCTCTCCAAAGCTTGGAGAGTCACTTGATGAGCATTCTCCATGTTTTCTTTCATCAGCTCGGTTTGTGCCTGGTACGCTTCTGCTTGCACCTTCTGAGCCTCAGCTTGAACTCGCTGAGCGTCTGCCGTTACTCTCTGGGCATCTACCATGCCTTGGATCAAGGTAAACATCTGAGTTACGTCAATGGGCAAACTTCCGGGAATCGGAGTTGATGGAGGAGGAAGGTTGTCTGTTACAGCTGCGGCTATCCTCTTAACAGGTGGAGGAGGAGGATCACCTACGTGCATCGGAGATGTAGGAGGAACTACGGCTGTCTGTCCATCAGGTGGAGAGGTGGCAGACCCCTCTAAAGCTGATGTTCCCGCTCTCATAGACCTTGTCTGCGGCGACATCCTGAAAACAGATCCCAAAGAATCAATTAGGGTAAAATGTGATATCATCAAGGGAGGACAGTACAGTTCTAAAGAAGCAACATTTAAGATAGAGAGATTGGAATTAAACCCTAGTTATGATTGCATGGTCAAGATGTATCCATGGTCTGATACCTCTATCCTTATAGGTACCACAGTTCTATCACAAGCACACTCACTGCTAGCTTCCTTACCTACTGCAATCGCTAATACTAGTTAATCTTATCACTCAATGCATATCAATTTCAATACACTATACTAAGTACTGCACTTTCTAGTACAACCCTTGATGATCACCCAAGTCAGTTTGCAGTGAATTCTCAATCATACTCAAGCCAACCGATCCTTATACACATGCATCTCATCTATTGTATACTAATGTATCTCTCCCACTATAAAATCCTATCCTCAAATAAAATTCCTCGAAATGACCCCTCGAATAAATTTTTTAAAAAATGCATATACTTTCCTCAAGGTCAATTATCTAAATACTGAAGTAAAAATTTAATCACCTTAAAGATCCTTACAGACTTGTCTAGGTTTATTGAATCGAATCTGAATCCTCAAAATAAATTTTTAATAACAATATTTCAACTCCTCATATTTCAAAATTTTGCAATTCATTGAAATCTTTAAAATAAATTTTTTTTTTATAACACTCTCAATCTTCTTAGAATCCTAAAATTTGGAATTCATTTTCAATCTTCAATTAAAATTTTAAATCCACCTTCTGTAGTCAAATAGCTCTAATGTTAATCCTTTTCACTGTCCTCATTGACGGCATCATCAAATAATATCATAAATCAGTCTATAAATTCCTCTTAATATGAAATCAACCCTACAATGAAACCCAAAACCTAACTTAAATTCCTAATTAACAACAATCAAATCAAGTGAAACCAAAGTCCTAATTTAATAATAAATCAACAACAATCAAATTCAATATCAATAAGTGAGAATGGACAGAACAAGGGAATGATTGTAGATTGGAAGTTTTAACAAGATTCTCAGGGGTCATCCCAGGAATCTCTCAAGGAATTGTGATTGAGTATTTGCTCTCGTCCTAGTATCCTATGTCCTAGATTCTATCGCAGGTACGCAGTAGTATAACAAGGATGCTACACTACTACGACATCGCACAACTCGCGAAGTCTGACCTGCATGGGCCACCACTAAAATGTGTCACGACCCGCACCCGGTTTAGGGGCACGAGTGCGTGGGTACGTCCAGCCTACGCCGCAGCATCGGCGGTAGAACGCTGTCAAGGTCTTGATACTATCTAACTAATGTCACGCAAGCATCCAATCTCCATTAGGAGGCACGGATGACACAAATAAGATGAACACATACTCAACCACAGAATAACAGCACGATAAGATTTCGAAACAGAAGTCTAAATTAAACACAACACAAGTCCACAAGTAATATTCTAACTCAACAATATCCAAGAATCATCAAAATGCCGGAGACAAATCCGGTACCAAATAGTCTACTTAAGAACTAACAATGAATAATAATTTCGACTAGACCTTCCAGAATCAACTACTACCAAGTCTGCAGCTACTCACCATAGTCCATAAAGTGTCGGACAGCGGTCCTCTAAGGCATAGTCTGGAAAAATATTTCCAGTCAGGAAGGAGCAAAGTAACACTCTCAAATAACAGTTCCATTAATTGATAATGTCTATAATACAATAAAACATGTCATGCTAGCTACTGAGAAGACAGTGAAATAAATGCAATGGTAATTTAAGAGAGACAGGCAAATGTAAAGAGACAGGCAATAGGCAATATGGTACAGTCAATGCATGTATAAAAATGGAAGAACAAGGTACAGTATCATATACGGGTGATGTAGTATATGATTAAAGATAGAGAACTGTAATCTATTCTAGGTGTTTGAAATAGTAGTTTCAAAATGTGATCGGCTTGGGAACATGTACAGTAGCTACAGGGCCTGGCTAATCATGGGTGAAGAGCATGATTAACACTTATAATTTTATATACTACAATAAGAGGTTATGATCACATTTCTTACTAACTACTTCCCCGCCCCCAACTAGTACTGTGGATCCAACCATGACACGTCACGATACACGAGCAAGTCAAGTCTATCATGTACAATGTCTAAATATACATGTCGTGTACAATGTCAATACGATAATCAAGGTAACATCTCATGACTGCAGATCCAAGCTATACCAGTCCGTGTAACACAGTGTCAAAGATTCAGTTGTAACATTTCAAGATCATTGAACTTATAGCAATTATCAAGAATTGGAAATTATCAGAGAATGTACTTGCCTTGGTCCTTAGCTGGTATTTATTGGTGTCCTGTTCCAGAGTATCCCCTGGTAAACCAACAGTCCTATAAACACATCACAATATGACATTTGTATCAGAAGCTGTCCTAACACACAATAGAAATACACTGGCCTTAGGGCTACGCTAGGTACGGTAGGGGTCATCTACTAGATAGGCCAACTATATCTTAATATCCCTTAATTACAATAATAGAATATAAGTAAAATATATACACTTTAAACAAAACTAATACCTGTATGTATGTACAACATCTCAAATTAAATACAAATATATATATGTATATATATTAAAAATATGCTAAGGTTTTATGCAAAATGTATACCAATATGAAAATATAACTCTACATATATACATTGATACCAAAATATGGTTATTTACATATTTGTTCATTTATCCCAAATTACGTTTTTATTAAATACTAATAACAAAATACGTTTTAATAAGTACACCCATACAAATATATATATACACATATGTATTTATATACCAAAATAATAATTATACTGTATACATACTTGCACCAAAATCACCACATATACAAAATATATATATATACCATGATAGTACATGTATTTAAACATTTTATTAATAAATAACATACATGTACAAATATATATATGAAATTATATCAAGTATATATATATATATATACAAAATATATATATATATATATATATATGCCAAACTTAATTATAGAATTTATACTATACTCATACAATTTATTACTAATAAATAAATAACATACATTTACATATTTATACATTTTACCAAAAATAATACATATACCAAAATATTATTTAATATGTATACGTTAAATACCTACACATTAAATAATATATACTAATACATATACTACTAACATTAAATTAAATACGTATTTATACCATTCATTTAAATACATAAGATACCTTACATTTAATATATATATATTTACAAATTAATTTACACTAATTATACATATGCTAATTTCCCAGTAATTAACTATATAAATACTTTACATTAATTATACATACAAATTTAATTAAAAGCATATACTAATTTCATGCTAATTTAAATATATAAACAAACATTTATATATATACATTAGATATATATATATATATACATTAATCAATATATACAAATACGTATACTAGGTATTTATATATATACTATACTAATATATATTAAACATAAATTTTAAACACATTTTTATACTATTTATTTAAATACATACAATACCTTATATTGATTATATATACATATACTAATTTTTCACATTAATTAAATGTATAAACAAACACATATATATACATTAGATATATATATATATATATAGAAAATATACATATATACACTATACTATACATTACTAATAAATAAATAATATACGTATACTTATTTTAAATACATACAATATATATTAAACATATACTATACTAAGCACATACATGTATACATTAATTTAAAATTACAATTACATATACAATTTACATGTTAATATATACATATACGTATATATATAAAGATATATATATATATAAAGATATATATATATAAATATATATATATATATATATATACAGATATATATATATATATAAAAAGAGAGAGAGAGAGGAAAGGAGACTTACAGAGAGGGGTGGTCGCTCGCTGGCCGGAGCAAGGGGAGCCGCCGGACGCCGGAGGGGAAAGCCGCCGGGGTGCAGGGGAGTTGAGGGAAACCGCCGGTCGGCTGAGTAGCAGAGGGGAGGAGATGGGAAGACGGAGCAGAGGAAGGGGAGGGCACAGCAGCGCCGAGGGAAGATCGGCAGCGGCCTGCCGGAGTCGGGAGGTTCAGCGGCTGGGTTTGCCGAGCAGCCAGCGCCGGTCGGAGGGAGGAAGAGGGAGGAAGAGGGAGTGGTGGAGCAGCGGCTTCGGAGCGGAAGCAGCCGCCGGACGCCGGCAGCGGCTCGTGAAGCGGGGCCGCCGGGATCGGTGTAGGCCGCCTGCCGGAACAGGGTCGGGGAGTGGCACAGTAACTTGAAGTTCCCCCCCCCCCTTTCTTGATCTCTATTTAAATTCAAAATTTGAAATCAATTTCAAAATAAGAGAAGAAGAAAAGGAAGAAGAAAGAAAAAATGAGAAGAAGAAAGGAAGAAGGAGAAGAAAAGAGGAGGAGTAGAATTACCTACGTATGAGAGAGGGAGGCTTGTGAGGGTGGTGGTCTCTAGGTTGCCTAGGGATTAGGGTTTAGGATGGGACATGATATTATATAGGATGAGGGTTTATGAATCCAATGGTGAGGATGCACCCAATTAAATGGGTGGTCCAGATTTGTCAAGAGAAAATAATTCATGGGGGATTTGAGAGTTGAGGTTTAATTAAAAATAGTGGGTTCCCTCATTGGTTAAAATAATTAGGTGTTGGCACCTACAATTTAATAATTGCAACTTAGCCCCTCAAATTCGGGAAATTACACCAACACATAAAATGACGAAAATAGGGCGGGCGATTCGGGGTCCGATATTTTGTAGGGTCAGGGGACACTGTAAGATGGGTATGGGCTGAATTTGCAGGGCACTGGAATTAAATTGGGATTTTAAAATCAGATAAATTAGTATCCTCAATTTAAATAGAAATAAAATACAAGTTGTGTTCAACAATTTATTAGGAGTACTTGGGTCAAAATCAGATCAAGTCATCAATACCAATATTGAAGAAGACTTAGAACAGAATGTTACCCTAATTTGGGCCGCACGAAAAATAGGTCAAGATGGCCTCCAATTTTCGATTGGAACGCACAACGATACAAAAATAGGAAATTAAAAATAACGTCCGCGACGATTTTTGTGCGGCCAGAAACAATGCACAGGGAGCAAAATTATGAGTTGCAAAAATAGCAGAAATGAAGGTGGGCATGTCTAGGGCAAGATTGTGAAATTTGTTGGAAGACAAAAGTCTGGATAGTGCTCCAAATATCGAAGCAAAGGCAATGCGCAAAATATTAAATAAAATACAGTAATTAATAAAAATCTCAAAAATTTAAATTATAAATAAAACAATTAATTACATAATTCCACAAGTCATGACAGGTGTTCATATACTGGCTCCTAGGTCAGTCTGCTAGCTAAAAATAAATAAGCAGTGCATCTAATACTATATTTAATTACACATCACTCATAAATATTTAAAACCAAATATACTATCATGCAATTAAATTAATTGTAAATAACATAATATTAATATTAAAAAAATTCGAAAATACCCCTATTTTCAGAATATGGTAGTGACATGTATATACTCATATAAATATTTGGTACTATATATAATCCAAATGACACTCACTCTAGATATGCAAAGATAAATAGATATCGTTCAAGAAAATAGTTTAACTTATAGTACATGTCAGAAGTCTAAATGGATTTTATATTGATATTTTCAATCCTCTTTTAAAAATTTATCTTCTTCGTTTAAATATAGTACATGCACTAATACTCATATTGCAGTGTATCAGTGTATCAGTGAATGTCAACTCTATATCCTGGATACACACTTGACATTTGTTTAGGCCATAATTTTCTAATTGAAAAGTCAAGTCATGGATAACCAGCATAAAATTTTTTTTATCCAGGATACTGAGTTGACACTCACTGATACACTCCTGGATATCCATACTTGACATTTACACCGGTAGATATATAGTGTCAACCCTATATAGATTATGAAACAAAAAATAAAGAGAGTTTAGGCCAGGTAGATATTATTTATATTGATATTGTAAATGTCAAGTGTGGGTCCAAACACAATATATTAACTAAAACACATACTCAATGACACACACACGCACACACACACACACACCCTCATTGTACTATGCATAAGTATGTACTGCAAAATACCTCACTTGATACCCAAGACTGCGTCTAATTAACTCAGATAGGGTTAGGGTCTGTGTTGTGTCTCGGCTTTATGTTAGGGTCTGTGTAATATCTTGTGTCGTGTTAGTGAAGAGAGTAGGGTCAGGGTTAGGGTTAGGGTATGTGTTATATTCTGTATCATATCAGTGACATATCGTGTCCATATCTGAGAGAGAGAGAGAGAGGGTTAGGGTTTACACCCTCTATGAATTTATCCCGCACACTATATTAATGCATAAGTAAAATCTTTGACTTGATTCCCCGATACATATATAGAAACCCTATTTAGGATGGTCACACCTATCATTTATCAATTAATTTAAATACATACATGCAATACTATTTCACAACAAAAATGTGTGTTAATATGGTAAATTAATTAATTACATGGATATATATCGTATCGTGCTTGTATGTGTGTGTAGTATAAGTCTCAGTGAGTGTGTCTATGACAGTGTGTTATGTCTATGTCAATGTATGTGTGTGTCGTGTCTGTATCAGTGTATATGTAGTATCTGTGTCAGGGTTTGTCTGTAACAGTGTGTGTGTCATATCTTTGTCAGTGTATGTGTGTGTCGTGTTTGTGTCTATATCATATCGTGTCTGTATCTGCGAGAGAGAAAGATAGATAGGGTTAGGGTTTACCTAGAGGAGGAGGAGGAGAAGAAGCCCGAGGTCGTCGGAGGGGAGGAGTTCACCGGAAGGGAGGAGCCATACGGGAGGGGGGGCGCTCGGGGTATGGGGAGACAGAGGGGGGGTATGGGGGAGCCGGTGGGGGTGTAGGGATGGGGGAAGGTGGAGGACGAGGGAGGGGGGGAAAAGAGGAGGGGTTTCAAACTTTTGGCAAGGGGATCGACATAATGGGGAGAAATAAATTCTTGAACCCTATATTAAAAAATTTAGCAACGTCATCAATAGACGTCGCTAAACATCACTAATTAAATTTTTTAGCTACGTCATCAATAGACGTCGCTAAACGTAGCTAATTAAAAATTTGCGACATTAGCGACATCACTAAAAACGTCGCTAAAAATTAAAAAAAGCAACATCGGCAAATACGTCGCTAAATCAAAAAACTCAGCGACGTTATAGTAGCTTATAGCTACTATTCTTTAAAAAACTGAAGTACAGTCGCTAAACGTCGCTATGTGTCGCCAAAAGCGACGTATAGTGACGTTTATTTTAGAGTCGCTCAAGTCTTTAATATTAGTGACATTTTTTTATGACGTTGCTAAAAATGTCGCTATTTTATCATATTTTGGTAGTGGTTTTTATTGTTTACTAATTCGTTTGTGAATCGATCAACTCACTATGGTACATTACTCTGGATTCTCTGATATCTTCAAGGCTCTATTACATGCTCATTATTCATGCCTTCTACATCTACCATGGTACTTAGCATATTTTTTTGATACAGATTGGGCAGAAGATCCAACCAAAAGGCGATCTACTACATGATTCTATTTATTTATTTCGAGATTTATAGATCTTATGGCAAAATAAGAAATAAGTTGTTGTTGCATGTTCTTCTACTGAGGCTGAATATAGAGTTATGGCTGTCACCACCAAGGAGATCATAAATGTACTAGACTGCTCTTTGATATGGAAATTACTCCTATAGGACCTATGCCTCTTCCCTGTGATAACATAAGTGTTATATAGACTAACAAACAAATCCAATTTTGTCATGAGCAGACAAAGCACATTGAGATTGATTATCATTTCGTCGGTGTAGCATTTTTGGTAGGCCACGTGTTACTTCTATTGACTAGCTAGCAATTTTTTTACAAAGTCACACCTTATACCGCAATTTTAGTTTCTATTATGCAAACTCATGCTTTTTGACCCATCATGAGTTTGAAGGGGGGTGTTACAAGTTAATTAGAATTATGATTAGATTACTTCTCCAATATATACACAGATTCCTTTTCCTATACGGATATGGATCCATTATCCATCTATATATTCATACTTCTATGCATTTATATTATCCATTAATAAAATTAATATTGTTGATTTGTTTCACATGTCATGGACTAGTAGAGTTATGGAGGTCATCATTTATAATAGGTAACTAGTCATACTTGAATGAGCCATTTTTCTAATTTTATGTATCACCATCATCGTTTTTTTTCTCCGGCAACTAGTTCGCACATCATTTCAATAGACACATTTACTTACATTTTATGTTCTGGATGATCTTTATGTCATGACCCACGCCGGTGAAATGGCACGAGTACGTGGATATGTCCATCCTACGCCACATTATCGAAGGTAGAATGTTGTCTAGGTCGACTATACTATCTAAATATCTCACAATAATATATAATCTACCAATAATAAACTCAACTCAAGAAGGAGCAATATACTTAATGCAACACAATACTCAATCACAAATCTATAGCACGATAAGATATCAAAGAAGTCTAACATAACTATGCATTTTAAATATAACAACAACAAATAGTAATAATGTCCAAATCTCAAATATACGCTGAAAAACAAATTCGGTACCAAAATGCTAAAGAAAACTAACGTTGCTAACTAGTGATCCGGATAAACCTTCCGACAGTTGCTCCTGAACTAGTAGGCCCACGCCTGCACCATCTATAGGCTGAAGTCCGTAATACGTCGGACACCAATCTCTCGGATCCGCTGAAAAATGTTATCCAGTCAGGAATGGAGCAAAGTACAACCTAATAGTAGTTCTAATTAATTGACAAAAACTATAAAACAGTAAAATAAAGGATTGCTATCTACGATGAGAATATAAACTGATGATCAAGAACAATGAAAGGAATAGGCAATACTAGCAACACAATATAAATCAATGTGTACCCGAATGAAGGGAAAGAACTATAATGTCTGAAATATAACAGAGTAATCAATGAACTGAAAATAGAATCTACAATATGCTATGTGTTTGAAAATACTAAACTAAATTTGTGATCGGCTTGGGAGATTCAATGATTACACTAAGGAGCTAACTCAACCATACTTGAATTGCATGATTAGTTAGTAGCCAATGATTACACTACTAGCCGATAGTTCTTGATCACATATTTAATTGGTATTTTCCCCACCCCGACTGATACGATGGATCGAATCATGACACGTTACTACCCAACATACCAATATTTAACCTATAATATTCAATGTTATCCAATTCCAACAATGAGCAGTATTCGATACCGTCTCAATAATTAAGGTAATATCTCATGACTGACGATCCAATAATAATACCAATCCGTGTACCATCGTGTTAAGAATCATAAGTAATATTTTTGAATACTTTAATTATAGTAGTAATCAAATATAGAAACTATCAGAGAATATACTAACATGTGGTCCAGAGCAAATGATGAGAAACGGTATCCGAACTAGTGTCACACAGACCTATATATAAAATATTGCATTAATACAAGGTTTAGAATAAAAATAAATTAAACTAGTCAACTTCTAGATCAAACTGGGTCAAACTTGGTCAAACTAGCTATTTCTAGGTTGTATGAGTCAAACTCTAGGACATCGGGTCTATATACTATGCAACTAGGCCACACTAGCTATTCTAAGACACTAAGAAAATCAACAAGATACCGTATCCTAAGATATGCAAGTTATTAGATATATAAAAATACTAATTTATATATATATACAAGACAATACATATAGTATCTAAGCTAACGAATACAAATTGGGATACCTTGGCTTTGAACCAATGCGTATCTCACTTCCTATACACCCACCTTGATACTCAAACACAAATACCTTGAGTACCCTTCAATACCTTGACATTACCTTGGTATCTCAAGGTAATGTTAATTCCTAATATGCAATTAACTACCCATACACTAACTATATACTAACATACACGAATTAATACCAACTACTATACTATACTAACTATCAATACATACTAATACATATATTCACACCTACATACCTATCAAAACTAGAGATACAGTATATATACCTATCACTAATAGCTATCACTAGTATATATAGATAACAAAATATATATACATATATAACCATATAACTACTAACAAAGTATTAACTACTAAACTCTAACTAAACTAATATGTATCCTAATACAATATTACATACTATATACTAACTACCAATGCAAACTAATATATATATACATATATTCATATACATAACTTACTAGAGAGATACAAATATATACATATATAGATCTAACTACTAATCTATATGTATACATATCTATTTATAACTACTATC